>OX459041.1:20719979-20758206 GCA_949775005.1 Orthosia gothica
TTTGGAACTTTTGGAACTACTGAACTGGACCGTTTGTCTCAGGTTTAATAGCAGCGTATTTTTGGTTGCCATCACACGAACGAAGTCGCGGGCGAAGTTAATTTTATAAATGTGAAAGTGACTCTGTCTATCTCTCTGTCCACCTTTTCACGCTTAAACCGTTGAACCGATTTAGACACAATTTGGTTCGGAGATATTTTGAGACGCTGGGCAGGACATAGCATAGTTTTTATCCCGGAAATCTTACTTAAGGGAGTGGAAAGAGAGGTAGAAGTTTGTATGGAAAACCCACAATATTATGCTGCCTTATAAAAAATAAGCTATTCGAATTTCTAATGTTTCTTAGACGAAGTCGCGGGCAACAGCTAGTATTGGTATAGAAATTGTGTTGCAGTGATCTAGATAAGTTGTAATTTAAAACTATTCAGTGTGTATGTTAACTGCCTTTATTTTTTTAGCGAAAAATTATAACTTTTTCATGCCTATTGGTGAAATATGACCGAACCTACCTTTTATCTGTTTATCATCATGTGGGTATTGTACCCGAATTATCAAAAAAAAAAAAAAAAAAACCTTTCTCAACTGGGCACAAACCCAGACTCCGAGCTGTTATTGAGAAATTCCGATGGTAAAACCCAACACCACTTTCGGGAATCGAAGTTATCTTATTCTTTATTTATTATTATTATCTGCTGAGATAATAATAATAAATAAACACAACGTTTAAGACAACTTTAGACCAACGAGTCAGCAACTATTCATTACCTACAATTTCATCAGCAACGTCAAAAAGGATTGAGACAACTATCAAAATAATTACCTCGTCAGCATTCTGGAGTAACCGCATACAAAGCTCATATTGAACTACCCAACTCTCGAACCTCAACTAAACCAACATCTAAACCAAAGTTTATTCATTTAAAAACCCACGAACAGCTAATTAGCTCAGAACTTGGGCCTACAAAAGTTGTCAGTGATCCTGTGGTGTGCACATGCACAAGCACAAAGTTATTGCACAGTATCGGAACAAACTATGTACAGAATTTTGTTCATGCGGAACCAGTGGACGTACATCGAACAATGGCTGAGATACGGCGCCGGTTTTGCAGGAAATGCTGCCAGTGCTGTGCTTTTGCGGACGCCGCCCGGGACGTGACGTGAGCGTTGATAACGACCACTCCTGCGCGCTGCGTTAAGAACTCCTTTAACATTAGTTAGTTTAAGTAGATTTAGTTTAGTTTGCTGTTGATTCTCTGTTGTTAGATCTTGTGGTTTGCGCGAAAGTGGGGCAAAATTGTATGCTTTCTGTATGAAATGTAGGTTTAACTAATCAAATTATGCACCTCCCTACTTGATTTCAATTTTCAAAAAACCAAATTCAAACCAACCAAAACCATTTTCAAATCACCTAACTACTTTTTCAAGCAAATATATATTAAAGGCTTTCTGGTAGATATAAAGGAAGTATAGCACCCACGTACCTGATAATCCTTATAGACAAAACGCCTGAAAGGTAACGCCAACATAAGCATTTAATCCTTCAGTCTAAGATAAATTAGAAAGCTGTGAGTTAATTTTCTCGTAAAATTAGGGCATTACAAACAAATCTATTTAGTGGAAAAGTCACGAGCTTTTTCAGTCACGAAATTAGGGTGGCTTAGTCAATGACGTAGTAAGCTAGACATGTCTCTGAGTGTAAGGTCCTTGTCCCACTGCCGACGAGTAAGTGATTATCTATCGACTATTTTCTCGCTGAAGAAACGTACAAAAGATATAAGATCCTGTGTCAATAAAAGAGATATACATATTATAGTAAAAGTTGATTGCTGGCTGTTCACACTGCCGGCGATTACACTCTCACCACAAGTTTGTCGCAGAGACAACAGCTATCAAAGTTATACTCTAGGTATTCTATTCTATTCTATACTCGCTCAGCGGTGCTCGCTTGCTCGCTTGGCGGTCATTTCTATGTACAGTAAGCCGCCCCGAGCGAGTGGTGCGAGTAAGTGCCCGTCACAATTAAACACCCACTCATAGCCGAGCGGTGAACTACACACTCGCTACTCGCTGCTCGACAACTCGTTTTTAGTTAGCTTTACTCGCTACTCGCTGATCGTCGACGGTGGGACAAGTGCCTTAAGGGCCTTGTTATACAGACAAATCTTTACAAGACTTAATGATTTTTCAGAACAAAATTCTAGTTTTCTTTCAAATCTTCTATGTATGCTTATAAAGGAGATTAAACCAGTTTCAATTCGAATTTCTAGACTGTACTTGTGCCTACCCTTGTTTGACTTTCATTTTGCTACTTATATCTTTATCTTGCTCGGTCAATTTACTGTTATATTAATTGAAGAATATTTATGTTCAAGACAAGTTACATTATGTCAATGAAAGCGTCGCAGTTGTCATTGAAAAAACCGGGCAACCGGCCCTGTGTGTCGGACTTCGTACATTTAGGTTTCCGTACCGAACTGCAAAATTAAGTTGGTTGTAATAGGAAAAATGAAATTATTTAAAAAAAAATAGCTTTTTCAATATATTGGTGTTTGTTACTAAAATATACGTAGTGATAAATATATAAGTTCATAAATCAATGGGAAGATTCGGGAGAGGGGACATGGGAAAATTTTGTAAGAAAAGCTGAATTTGGCGGCTTCTGATTCCTTTGTTTTATAATATTTAAAACAAAAATACAGTATTTAACTACATAACGAGCTCTAAACAGCGATTTGTTTGCGCCCCGCTTTTGCTTTATGGGAGCCACCCTTAAAAAACAATTAAAAATGATTTGCTGACCATTTGTATAGCTTTGGGTCAAAAAGATACTCAACTCTGTAAATTTGAAGATGTAGCTCCAACCGCTAGGCTGTAAACATGTGTTACAGGTGACGGACAGATAGATGGACAGACGGACGGACAGACAGAGGGACAGACAGACGGGCAGGAAGACGGACAGACAGACGGACAGGCAGACGGACAGACAGACCAACAGACAGACGGACATACAGACGGACAGACAGACGGATAGACAGATGGACAGACAGACGGACAGACAGACGGACAGACAGACGGACAGACAGACACATGAAAAGTGGAAATTTAAATTTTTCCTACTCCTCCGTTATTCTTTTCTGATTAATTTTGTTGCGGGATCCAAGACAGTTAAATTCATTCTCCGGGACTTCGTCGAGCTTCATTGCCTCAGCGCTTTTCTAGTGGTCGCCACTGTTTATTCTGGCTTTCAGGAGTTGCAGTTGTTTGGGAATAGTGCGGTGGGATTGTCCCAATTAAAAAAAAAAGACACATTAGTGACAGCAATAGGGTTCCGATTGGACTCTTCGAATACGAAACTATTAAAATTTCAAAAATGCATGGGATTTCACGAGATCAATCCCTTATATTTTGGCATTTTTACCATCGCCATCACTGACAGGTTGACACTTTGTTTAAAGCCTCGGGTTAAAATTCACCTTGATTGACTGACTGTACTGTACATTTGTTCACAAACTACTTATGTTTGTGCCATTGTCAACCAAACGCAGTTAACTGGTGCACTAGCTTTGATTGAATATTGATTTCACAGTCAAAGTGCTTCAGACGTTTTCAAGTGAGCCAGCTGTTGCTAGAATACAGAAACCCCGTCACTTTTATGTACCAGTGAGTAAAGTTATTGCATTACTTTGTCCTGTGGTTTTTTCTGCTTATTTTAGTTGTTATTTTCGGCCGAAAATATATTCCAACAATACCTCGATTTTTGCTGTCGTTTTTCTCTTTTATTAATCATCCAAATAACTTGCTTTTAAATAAAATTGCTGTAGTTTTCTAAGGATTGACGATAAATTTATGTTATTTTTTTTAATAAATCCATAAAAGTACTCACTTTTGTAATAATTTTATGCAAACTCCAAAATTCCGCCCAAAATGGCATTTGCTCGTTATGTTAACCAGCACCTTAAACCTTAATGGCAATGACAAAAAAAGTCACATTACACGCTCGTGATTTGCAATGACTATGCCTACTCTCTCGCAATGGCAATCTTCACACGTCTAAAAATCTTTTTATCGAAACACATGCAGTATTTTTTTTTAAATATTGAATATACTGTATGTGTGTCTGCAAAGAATTGCTCAAAGGTACAAGAATAACCTTTCGCACTGCTTTCATTTCTCATTTTTTTTGTGGAAGTGAAAATATTTTTTTGTGGTTATAGTTTGAGTGTTTATAATTATGATCACAAAGCCACCCCATAAATATTCGCACAAACATATTCAAATATAAACTATGCATGCTTTTACATCAAACATTTTTGACAGCCGACGTGTGACTGATCTTATACGATTTCCTTTCCTTTTGAAGCACGGCGCTCTAAAAATGTTTACATTTCAATCAATACACATTTGCACAAAAGAATTCTATGTTGAATATGTGGAGCAATTTTGAACACGACTCACAATATTTACAAAGGGGCATTATGGGGCTTTCTTCTGATTCAGTGAAAAAAAATCCGTAATCCATGTAACAAAAACTAACAGCATATTGTGATATAAGTCCTTATCTGTGATCTAGTTGTGTGTTATTCAAGGCTGTTTTGGGGCAAAAGGATTTTACGATCCAACGGCCTACGTGGGGCGCCTACTAAAGAATAAAGACGTACAGGATTTTGTACTATCCACATTACGCTAAATGAGAAGGGATGATACGACTACTTTCTGTAACTGACAAGATGAGGATCATCACATGATTTATTACTGCAAATGCCATATAATGTTGTGGGTTCGGTCGGGTTTGCCGCTATTTCTTGATTTGGATTCAGCGAATTTTAAAAGAGATTGTAGGGTTTGTCGTTTGTATTGGCAGTTGATAACCTCGTAAACTTTTGATCCACGTATTAGTTTTTTGTTTTATTTAATACGCAGGTAAATCATAACATAATCATATCAGTAATTAATTAATTCGTGGAACTGGAAACTGCAACCTGTTAAAGCGTATTTAATACCGCAAAAAGCTCCCCGAAAGCCTATAAAAACGTATTCTAGTTAACTCTTTTACCACCTACATAACAACGTGTAGGATGATACCTCGATCTATAAAGCAAAGCAAAACCCTAATAAACTAAGCCGAAAACACACCCCTAAAGAAAAACCAAAGAAACATAAATAAAATCTTATCCTTCCCACGTAATCACAAACCTTAGCCTAAGATAGCAAGACGGGCACTTGAAAGCTCAAGACACGTATCTGTGTGTTCTAGACTCAGAATTACATAGACTACACATAGTCTAGATTCCTAGAATCTTCTACTTGTTACGTGTGTCCACAGCTTTGCACAATGTTGCAAACTTGCGTGTTTCTAATCGTTTAAAAAAAAAAAAAAACTTTATTTCGGACAAGTAACATCCATATGGGTTAGTAAACAAGAAAACTTATACCTATGTTAGTACTCTTAATTTCTAAAAAAAAATATTTAGTAACGAGGTTGTTGTTCCGAATGCATTTCAGAACAACATCCCCTAATAACGGAGTATCGTACCTCCCGGCTATTGTTTTTAGGATGGAGTTGGAACTAATTAAAGCATGTGTCACTAAACACTTGGACGGTACACAACGTGCCTGCGAAGAATATTAGCGGAAAATGCACTGAAAGCTGGTATGTATGTCCCTAAATGTAATTAGATTGTTACGTACCGTGGGAACGCTGCATTCCAGTATCATAATTTAGTTGAATATGCTGTTTGATACGTCCGAATCGAATGCTCTGCAAGTTATGGTTTGTTACGATACTGTTCATACTACATTTGGGTGAAACTGTAATAAGATAAGCTGCTCCTAACGGTCACGTGAATGAGACTTGTTTTTCCAGAAACCCAGTGGATAATGCATATTACAATAACTAGCACCCAATAGTACACACACCTCAATCATGTCGTAAAAAATTTCAGCACACGCAAAGCCAAGCTATTTGTAATAGATAGATAGAATATGCTAATATTTCACAAGCTTTCAAAATCAAAATCAAATTCAATAATTTTTATTTCACATAGGCCTACATGGGCACTTATAAAACGTCGACAATGTGCACGGTTCGGGTTGGTCGATTCCTATGGAGAAGAACCGGCAAGAAACTCCAAGGTTTTAACACTTTTAAACAATATTTCCATGTTACAGCAGTACTTAGATGGGGGGGGGGGACGCAGGCCCGATAATAAGTCGTAAGAAACTAAAACAAGAAATGATTATATAATAAATAAACAAAAGATTAAAAAAGTAAAACGAGATCAAATGTTAACAATCTAGAAATCTAGAAGGCCTACAATGTTCACACATTTACAAACCAATCGGTAAAATAATATATACAAATTATAAAAAGAGTAAATTTAACATGTGGCACAAATGTTGTTATCAGTGCTGTAACTATTCTTAGCAGAGGGCTATAAATATAATTAAAAACCATTGTAAAAACGTCTTATTAAATGAAGAAAAATGAGATTGAGAATAGTTAGAGACATCCACATAAGTTACTTAATAAGTTTCTCTGCGCTTTGAAAAATAAAGTCCACGGCCTCTCAAAAACCTGGACTTTGCCGATTAGATAAGTGAAATTGAATTAAGTTTTGAGTGACTCAATTTTCTTGGAAAAACATCTGAAAGCTAAGCCGTATTACCAGAAATGGCAATTACTTTTGAGAGATCACTTTTTCATTTTTTCCCTGTAACTTGCGGCGGGTATTAAACCTTGAAGCAATCATTGAATTTTGCATAAATATGTCTAGTTAAGAAGTAAGGACTGAAGTTGAGCAAATGTTTGCGTGATATATCATGTTATTTGGCTCAAAATTAATTCGAACTGAGTATTCATCTTGTTATGAAATCGGTTAATTCAAAATAAGTTATGTTCAATTTCCTACCACCCGAGTTAACAGAGCCTCGCATCGCATGCGAGTACATGTAGCTACTCGTGAAATTTATCTTCTAATTAAGAGCGTTTGCTCATATTTTCATAATTACAGAGATATTGCTTCACACATGCTTCACAATGTGATTTATCATTATCACATAAAGCATCCATATTAATTTGTCGGGTCTATTGTTCTGACATTATCTAGATACCTTAAAAGACAATAGTGCAAATTAATAGCTTACGTGTGCTGTTCATGACAAAGTAATAACCTAATTCAAAACCAATATTATAATAACGGTATGAAGCTTAAACTACAAACTAGCGTTTCAAGCAGAACTTTCGAAAAGGAAAGGATGCCACAGAGATTTTTGGATTAAAGTAAGGGTTAATTTCAGCAGGAAAAGTTTCACATCCCGAAACACGGTGAAGTTTCTGACTCGGAGGAGTGTACAGATAATAGTTGAGTAGCAAGTTTAATTACTTATAGTTTTCAAGAGCGACCGCTGACGGGGCAGAGGCGTAGCAGGCTAGCAGTACAGCAGCCACGGGCGATGGCGGTTCACAGTGAGTCGGACACAGAACACCGGCTTCACAAAGAACTTTCTATGCATGTGGCCATGTTCAGTAGCAATTAACGGAATAGTAGGCATATAGCATGAGTGGTTTTGGTTCTGCATTCGTTATATAAACGGAATATAGATATAGGTAGGTAAGGTTATTATTACTGCCACCTTCTTTAAGAACTTTCAGGTCCTTGTACTGGAACTAAAGGTAGACTAAAACTGTCATTAGGTTTTTCCTATGAGCAAATTCTCGTGTGAAATATAAACTTGAAACTGAAGAATTGAAGAAGTTCAATTAGTATCCCTCTGCTTAGCCCACCAGGATTTACAGCGTTGATAATAAGATATAACCGATTTATGTTTGTAAACGGAATTACTTACGTTTCTGAGAAACATGGTACTATACTTATTTACTTTAGGTACATACCGCTTTTCGACAGTATTCTCAGAAAACATGTTGTACGGTTGTGCCTACTTATCTAGACTCCTTTGTAATCGTAATTGTCAAACATTATTGAAGAGTAAAGTATTCGACACATGTTGAATGTTTCACCGAATCCTTAAAACTTTCTATTTTAAATACTTACATGACATAATTCATTTGAACCGGAAAGGTTGTTTGTTAGTTGTTAACACAAAGGATTATTTATTATTTACCTAAAAGTTATTTATAATAACTTTCATAACTTTACTATTATTATTAGGGACGAGCAAAACACGAACTCGTGTCACTAGCTCTTTTATGGAAAATTAGAAGTTACATAATAGTCCAGTAGAAAGGATATTTTTGGACAAGCTTTGGTCTAGACAAGGCCTTCACCTTCGTCCTTAGTACTCTTTTAGAATTGGAACTAATCCGAAACCTAACTTTGAATGTTAAGCAAGCTGTATTGTAAACCACGGTCATCGTCACCCTGTTTCTATAAATAAAGTTATTGTAGCCTCAAAGTTCAATACTATGACGATAAACCCTCAAACACTATGACGTGCCAAATTTCAAAGTTTTGAATAAGGGATAGTGATATTCGAAGTATATAGCTCTGTCTCTGTCTCACAACGGAAATATGATGGCAATATCAATAAGTTTTTTGTACAGATGTTATGATGAAATGTTGCAAGTGACATGTTTCTTGTAACAAGTTTTGTAACTTTCAGGTACCGAGAATACGCGGTTGTATTGTTACTTTAACAGCAGTGGTAGCCCAGTTGTAGCTCGCCCGATTTTCGTATCGTAGGTCGTGGGTTCGAACCCAGACAAAAGTTTTACTTTGTGTAAATTATTTCATCACCACTGGTCTAAAAACGGAGAAGGAAAACATCGTGACGCAACCGGCATCTCCTAGAACCAATAATTCGAAGACATGTGACATCCACCAACTTGTACTAGGCCCGCATGCTATATTCCCTTATATAAACCCTATTCCCACTCTCACATAGAAGAGGCCGGTATCCCAGCCGTGGTTACATTAAAAAATAAAAGCAAGGCTTATGATGATGACGATGATGATTGTTACTGTCAGATTTTTAATTTATAACAATCGCTAATTTAATAATGTGTCATTCACATGTTTTAATATGAAGGTATTATTGTATTATAAGAGTATTTTTTTTATTATTTTTCTATTACTGTACTGATAAGCAAGAATTGCAGTATTTAACTAGTAGTTGCTACTTATAAATCCATATATGTATGTTTGTTCCTATGTGGGGTTCTAGAGATCAAACACGTAGGATGATTTTGACGATTCTTAACCTTTCGAGTGTCACTGGCTACATTAAAATTGATAAAAATATAAATGTCGGATTTTGGGTGCTATATTGGAGGAGTTTTTCCATGCCCATCATGTAGGGTATGAAAATAAAGAGTTTTATGTAATTATTACAAATCTATATACCGATTGTATGTTTGAAAGTAATAAAAAAAAAATATAACTCATCATCATCATCATCATTTCAGCCGAAAGACGTCCACTGCTGGACATAGGCCTCCCCCAGGCGTCGCCACATTGACCGATCCCGTGCGTCTCGCATCCAGCGCCTTCCCGCAACCTTAACCAGGTCATCGGTCCACCTAGTGGGAGGCCTTCCAACGTATCGTCTTCCAGTTCGCGGTCGCCACTCCAGAACTTTTCGGCCCCATCGGCCATCCGTTCTGCGAGCAATATGCCCTGCCCACTGCCACTTAAGTTTGGCAATTCTTCGGGCTATGTCGGTAACTTTGGTTCTCCTGCGGATATCATCATTTCTGACGTGATCACGCAAGGAAATTCCGAGCATAGCCCTCTCCATTGCCCTTTGGGTGACTTTAAGCTTTCTGATAAGGCCCATTGTGAGCGACCACGTCTCGGTCCCATAGGTGATCACTGGCAACACACACTGGTCATAGACTTTTGTCTTGAGACTCTGCGGTAAATTGGACGAGAAGATACCACGCAACTTCCCGAACGCCGCCCAGCCGAGTCGGATTCGACGGTTGACCTCTTTCTCGAAGTTGGACCTACCCAACTGGACCGTTTGTCCCAGGTAAACATAATCGTCTACAACTTCAAGTAAAGAGTCTCCGATCTTGATAGGAGTGGGTGTTACATGGGCGTTCACCATGACCTTGGTTTTGTCCATGTTCATTTTAAGACCCACTCTTTCGGAAGCTCTACTAAGGTCATCGAGCATTTTACTGAGGCTCTCCATGGTCTCAGCCATGATCACTATGTCGTCGGCAAACCGAAGGTGAGTGATGTACTCGCCATTAACGTTGATGCCAAGCCCCTTCCAGTCCAGAACCTTGAAGACGTCCTCCAGCGCAGCAGTGAACAGTTTCGGAGAAATTACGTCTCCCTGTCTTACGCCGCGCTGGAGAAGGATAGGTTTCGAGGTCTGATCCTGAAGACGGACTGACATGGTGGCGTTTTGGTACAGACACTTCAACACCTCAATGTACCGGTAGTCGATCTGGCACCGTTGGAGAGACTGTAGTACAGCCCAAGTCTCGATCGAATCGAAGGCTTTCTCGTAGTCCACAAACGCTAAACAGAGAGGCAAGTTATACTCTTCGGTCTTCTGTATAACCTGCCGCAGCGTATGTATGTGGTCTACGGTGCTAAAGCCTTTTCGGAATCCGGCTTGTTTGGGAGGCTGGAAATCGTCAAACCTGCGCGCGAGACGATTCGTGATGACTCTTGAAAACAACTTGTAAACATGGCTAAGAAGCGAGATGGGCCTATAGTTCTTCAGCCGGGCATTGTCGCCCTTCTTGAAGAAGAGTACCACCACACCCCTGCACCATGCCTGTGGCGTTTTGCCCTCGAGTATGACGGAATCAAAAAGCTTCTGAAGGGCCTTGAGGACCGGTTTTCCACCCGCCTTCAGGAGTTCAGCCGTGATTCCGTCATCACCCGGCGCCTTGTTGTTTTTAAGCTGTTTCAGAGCCATCCTAATCTCGTACAGGCTGACGTCCGGGATATCTTCGGTATAGTGTCGGGTCAATCTAGCTCTTGGGTCGTCTGCTAGATTTGCAACGGGTTTACTGGTTGACGTGTACAACTGCCCATAGAAACTCTCGATCTCCCTCAGAAGCTCCGGTTTGGCGGATACAATCCTGCCATCATCGGTCTTCAGTTTCGTGAGCTGGCTCTGCCCAATAGACAGATCCCTTGAAAACACCTTGGAGCCTTTATTTCGCTCAATCGCGTCTTTAATACGCTCGGTATTAAAGCGGCGGAGGTCTCTTTTCAAGGATTTAGAGATCTGTCTATTGATCTGCCGGTATTTGCACGCCTCATCTGAAGACTGCAGGATCATCTCACGCCTCTCCTTCATAAGCTTGAGGGTATGATCAGAGAGCTTTTTGTTTCTATCTGTACGACGGGTCTTGAAAAACTTAGACCCGACCGTATGGACAGCTTCCACGAACCCGTCGCTGTATTCGTCCACGGAGCTCCCCAGGCACTCGAAACGATTCTGGAGTTCGAGCTGAAAGCTCTCGGGGTTTTGGACCTGGACCTGTGCTGGACGGAGCGTGGACTTCATCAGTCAAGACCTTTCAAGCTTAATATTAATGTTCAATGTGCCTCTTACCATGCGGTGATCGCTCCCGGTTTTTACCGAATTGATCACAGAGACATCATTGAACATTTGCTTCTTGGTTGACATGATGAAGTCGATCTCATTTTTTGTTGCACCATCGGGGCTCTGCCAGGTCCACTTCCTGTGTTCACGCTTTTTGAAGAAGGAGTTCATCATATAGAGGCCCTCCTTCTCCATAAAACTGGCCAGTAGGTGACCCCGGTGGTTCCGTCGTCCAACTCCAAATTGCCCCACTTGCAGCTCATCCTCGTCTCGTTTGCCCAGTTTCGCGTTGAAGTCCCCCATGACAACGGTGAAGTGAGTTTTGAAACCATGCATGGCTCTGGAGATATCCTCATACATGGTCTCTACCTCGTCGTCGGGGTGTGCCGAGGTTGGGGCGTAGACCTGTATGACCTTCAGCGAATATCTAGAGGATATTCTGAGTATAAGGTACGCCACCCTGGTCGACACACTCTCGATCTTCACTACGTTGTTCACAAGGGACCTGTGGACGATAAACCCGACACCACCTTGGGACTGCCGGTCACCCTCTCGGAAATAGAGCAGGTTACCGGATTTGAGGATTATCGAGTCCTCCCCCTCTCTTCGGACTTCAGATAACCCTATAATGCTCCATCGCAACCTGCTCAATTCCTCTTCGAGCTCGGTGATCTTCTCGTCGGTCCGAAGTGTGCGCGTGTTGTACGTTGCCAGGTCCAGTCGTCGGTGATTGTTGGGGTAGCCGGATCTCGTCCGGAGATTCTTAGCACCCCTTGCCATGCCGTAACCTCGACCGCTACCGTAGTCGAGGGTAGGCGGGCTGCCGGGCACTAGGGGCCATTTTTTATTTGTGCTATTCATAGGGGGGGTTTTGCCATAATCGCCACGCTTGGCAGGCGGATTGGCGATCGCAGTATGGTTGTTATAGGAGCACAGAGAACGCTGCTGCCCATTCTCTGGTTTGTCCCTTAGTCGCCTTTTACGACACCCACGGGAAGACATGGGATGGTGAAATTCTTAACGTCCGGCACCATACGGAAAAAAAAAATATAACTAGAAAATTATAAATAAGATAATAAAATTTTAAAACTCAAGAACCCGACTGCGTAAAACTCTGTATTCTTTAATCATATGTTTTTAGTAGTGTTCCTAGTTTCTGAATTCAGAGTATATGTGCGTGTTTAAGGCCGTGTGTAAAAATGAAAGAAGAAAGTGTATTTGAACAAATTTATTTATTATTTATTTATAAATGCTTTATTTAAGGTACACCAAGTAAAACATAGAAATGGCAACTTAAAACTAAACTTCATACAATGGGCGGCCTTATCGCTTACCGCGATCTCTTCCAAGCAACCTGGATTATTTTGAATCTTTTAGTTTACGTTCGGTACAATCTTTTAATTACCTTGGAATATACAAGAATTGCTTATTTTAAAAACGTGACGTAAAATTAAATGACACTATATTTACATACAATAAATTTAAATATTAACTAAACTACCTAAACTTAGTCCGAAATCTATTTATTAGAACAAAATATATAGTCTTTCAGAGCTGGAATGAGTGTTGCGAGGACCAACTCGACTGCACTTATGACCCTGAAATAAAAAATATCTACCAAAAATCTTTTTTTTTACAAGTTTTAGGTTTCAACATTGCAGTGTCCCGAGAAAAAAAAGTTTGTGTAAAATTGCATCTCAATTGAACACCGGGAAGTATTTTAAATTAAACCTGCAAGCTAGGATTACATACACATAGATGACATGACAGACGAAAATACACACAGACATTACAGACACGGGGTCAGTTGAAACTAATTATGAAAAACAGGCCAAGTGCGAGTCTGACTCGCGCAAAAATGGTTCCTTATAAACAGCTACTCACCAAAAGTATAGGTATTATGTTGATATTATTTAAGAACTTTTGTTTTTAGTCAGAAAAACTTGATATTAAAGAGTGCGCTACATCAAATGAATTGGTTCCCATTATCATGGCAGTTTCGGTTAAAACGCCCACAAGATGCTTAACTACCCAAACATTTACAATGTACAATACCGACGCAACGTGGGCGATGTGGGCCAGATCCCACGGATCAAGTCTCCAGGGGCTTCGCACCACGTGGGCGCTCGGAACTTATAAAGTTCTGGGCGAATTTTCCAGAGCTACCTTCCACAGAACAAAAACAGCTTGATGCTACATACATAAACATCACTTAGGAAACCAACAAAGACGGTCTCGAGAAAGAATTAAGAAACCATTATAAGCAAACAGAGAAAGAGCTTTAGGAGAAAAACTGACGGTAAATTAAATGAAACTTCTCTTGAGGATTGTAAAATACGCGAAGATATCATTAACAATGTCATGTCTCACAGAGACGGCACAGACACACTGTCATTACGGGGTTATAATGAGCAGTATTTAAATATTTCAAGCAAAAAGTTTTCGTTCCGGAGTTCAGGTTGCTTTAAATATTAAAGTGTAAAAGCGAAAGCAAAATAAAGGAGTCCAGCTTAAATTGCAGAATCTCATGCAAGTAAATTAGAACCTGTTGTTGGCGTACAATCGCCCTTATGTGAGTCGCAAAGCAATTTAAATGTAGCTGGGCGGCGCGGCGGCGGCGAGCGCTCTTATCAATCTGGATATAATATATTTAGAAAAACCATATCTACTGCGAATCCATTTAAGACATTTTCTCGGAACACACTCAATACAGTCGACTGCGTGAGACAATGTTATTGAACAGTATTCCAATACACTTCCAAGTATAATGTTAAAATAAAACGTAGCTTCGAAACTGTTTAAAGCATTTAATGAACTCAAGAATGAAGGAGGTTTTACTCGTATGTTATTTATTCTGTTCCCTGTAATACTCGTTATGAGTATTTTATTGCAGTTATAATCCTCCTCTTTCTCTTTTTTCAGTCCATCCAAAGCGGTCTTTAGATTGCCTTGTGTGTCCGCGCATTGATCACAATTTACCAGACTACTTGTCAAGTTATAAGTTTGGCAGTTTGTTGGTAGCGCCTAAACTGCCCATCAGATTTAGTCGAATTAGGTGTCGTTGAATTTGTATGAGCGCTCCGCAACACGATAAGACGAAATAAAGGTTGACTTGATTCCACTCAGTCTCATCAAAACCATAAAATCATTACTTTTTCGCAGTGGGATTTATATTATTAAATCTTGTTTTACTTATATGTCTACTGTTATTTCAATTACATGATACGTACATAAAGATAGGTAAACAATTTCTAGTCAGGTCGTTAACCTCTGCACCATGTTGGTTCATATAGTTAGTTTATTAATTATACTTTGCGTCTGAGTGTCACGAACTATTATTTCCATATCAGATCTAATGTGTTCATCTACCAACTTCACAGTTTTATTATATATGTCTCATTTATGAAAGCTGTTCCAACTTTTGTTGTTTATAAAAGTTATTACTATTTGTTTGTGCATTTACAAATTTAAATAAACATTTTCACATGTTGTTTTTAACTTGTATAAATTATGGGTTCACAATTTATTTACAGGTACAGAATTGGTAAAAAGTCTGGAAGACAGAATGACAATTGTGTTTCATAGCACAAATTTAATTAAAAAAACAAACTTGACAACAAAAAGTTTAAATTACATTATTGCGCTAAAAGAATCGCCTCTGCTCAGTATGATGTTTATATTAAAACTTGGTATTACCATGAACGGTGAAGGAAAATATCGTGAGGAAAC
Organism: Orthosia gothica; assembly: GCA_949775005.1. NCBI lineage: Eukaryota > Metazoa > Arthropoda > Insecta > Lepidoptera > Noctuidae > Orthosia > Orthosia gothica. Next base: position 20,735,238 of record OX459041.1, read on the forward strand.
CGACATGTCCTAGATCCAAAAATTCGAAGACATGTGACATCCACCAACCCCGCATTGAGCCATTCCCTCTCTCAGAGAGGAGGCATGTGTCCCAGCAGTGGGCACATTCAAAAGGCTGATGAAGACGGATGATGATAATGATGAATACCATGCACTAAACATTGGTTTTCAGCTGCAACCCATTGATTCCCAAAAAAACTTTGACTGCAAAGAACTTATGTCAACCAACTTTACGTAACGGAATGCATGTGCCTTCATTAGGAGATTATTCAAGCGTCTTAACACACGATGCATCTCCCAAAAACACCAGTACGTCTCCTAACAAGTTTGAAGTTCCAATCCGAAATGAAACGATAAAGCCTTTCAGGTAGATAGGTGATAAGATTAGGTGAGGAGCGAACGAACACATAAGAAGTAATGACATCAGGCCGGCTCCCTCCCCACTTAGCACTTATCCGGTTTCGATTCTTGAATGAGTTTTATTTAGCTACATTTTCCCTGTTCCTCGTTGCACACTCCTGCTGAATTTAGTGAAAGCAATTAAATGTGTTTTAGTTATAGGTAAGGTACTACTAGGTACTACTAGGTAAGGTACTACTAGGTAAAGTACTAGCTGCCTCACTGGTTTAATGATTGCTGGTTATAAAGTCAAGATTAAAGTAAAATAGTTCGTTTCTAGCATAACACAGAATAGCCACCGCGCGCAGCCGGCCATCCAATAACCAGATCAAGTCTGCAGTAGGCGGTCTACTGCATGTGTGCACACGAGTCACAGATGACAGAGAGATGATTTTCTTTCCCGTTTGAGAGGAAGACTGATTTTAGAGGCAAACTATAATTTGTGATTTCAAAAAATTATAAATAAAAAAGATTCCTCCAAATGACATGAAACTTATATCCTATCCTGAAAAATATTTACTTACACTTAACCTCTACGTAACCCTACGGGAAATGTACATAGGTATATTTTAAGAGTACGACAGTCGCTAACGACCTTTTATACTTTCCTTATTCTTCTAAGACATTCAAAAAAAGCCTTGGATCAAATGTAGATAATTAAATTGACTTTGGGTTTTGGTGCAATTGTCTTTTTTTCCGTGTTAGACATAACTTTTGAAATTAATTACACTATGTTATACGAATTAACACAAAATTTTCTAAGATAAAATTATTAATAAAACAGTCTAACATAACAAAAAAAAAAACAAAAAAATACGACTAGCTGTTTCGACGTAAATCTCATTTTAAAATCAGCTGCTGACGGGTATTTGCGCCTTAATAATAAACAAATACGGCTGCATCCAGGTTGATCTAGTCATATAAGACAAACACCAATACAAACAAAACCTGTTTGTCATCCGAAGCAAACCGTAAAAGTCGACTTAAGGAAAGGTTTATGGTTGTAATAATAATAACAGTTCTCCTAGTCGTATTCCGACGGAGCGTCGCGGCGACAACGGCTTAGGCGACACCTATAATCATTTTCGTTGATGACTTGACTCGCAAAACCAAACTTTATTTTGACACCCTCAATGTCGTCGTTCGAAGGCCTTTTTAATGAAACTTTAATTGATGTTTTAGGATGCTCCTTGTCTTTGGTGGGACGCGCATGACTAATGAAAAGACTAGACCGTATTAAAAGAGATCAGGTATGTGCGAAAAAGGGAAGGGAAGGGCTTTTTGCCTTTGTATAGGTCAATACAGGCTAGATATGTTGCTAAAATATATTATGCTAGATATGTACATTGTTAAATTGCTCATGGACGTGCATGAATGATCTTATCTTAAACGTAAAGAAAACCACTATTTCTGATCTATTTCTAAACTACTGCTCTCTGGGTAAACTAGAACAGCACTAACTCTGTCTTACAAGCAACTAGCTCTGTTGTTTGATGTGTGAAGATGGAAGTAAATAAGAATATAAAACTACCGGTTCGCCCTGCAAATTACTATTTTCTGATCCTGGTAAATGGAAAACAATTTTTATTGAAAATATTTTTGACTACATCACGAAATCACAAACATTATTTGCTAATATCTAACTAGCGGTTCTATCCTTTGATTGACACATCAATTACATTTGATTGAAATCGTTGGCGTTAAATTGATATTTATGTACGTGCATGGCCGCGTGAATTGGTTTTAGCGGCTTAATTGGTCGGAAAACGCAAGCACTACAACAAATTTTTAACAAACTCTTGTTATATTTTTTGTGATTTTTAGATCAAACTCGCGTGACGAAGTTTTGATATTCGATCGATATCTGGATCATCTTACAGCAGTCAAATACCAGCCATAGGACTCACAAATCGCACGCTATTCATCTCGATTCTCGGCAACTCTAATTCAGCTGCTACCAGACACCTTGAGAATTTCGTCACTACTTGTTTGTTGCCTGAGGGCGATATAGAAGTCAAACGAAATCAATTTGAAATGCATTGACAAAAGTATAGATAATCAAAACACCAATGAATCATATTGAAGCGTTCTGAAATCTGACACGTCACTTATTACAGCAGCTACACTGGACGTTGATCGGTGATGCTCAAGTATAAAATCACTTGAACCATCTCTCAAAGCTGTTTTCACGTCGTAAGTAAGTGCAGTGCATTAGTTGGTATAAAATAATGCCGGTTGCATAAACCTGGATATTATTAATGCGCATAATATCGCGGGCACACTCAGCTTTGTCTCTTATAACGGCCGGATATTGTTGCCAAAACTTTGCATTTTATTCATATAAAGTAATGTATTAGTACATTACTGTGAAGAGAATGTCGTGCCTGTGTTTTATTGTGAAATGTTGTATTGTAATTTTGGTATTATTTTTGTCTTAATAGTCGCAGCACTTAAAATCTGCACATGACACATTTGCACGCGCCAATTTATAACCCAACATTCTTAGATGATGCTTTTGACTGTGCATCTATTCATAACATTACATCAGGCCTGTATATCAAATCCACATTTATGTTTCATCATCATCATCATTGTTCTATTAATGTTTCCACTGCTGGGATACAGGCCTACTCTCTGTGAGAGGGGATGTGCCGACCAGTGCGGGTTGGTGGATGTCACATGTCGTTTTAATTCTTGGTTCTAGGAGATACCGGTTTCCTCACCATGTTTTCCTTCACCGTTTTGAGAGCAGTTACGTTTAAGTCCCATGTATTGGGGGGCGAGAATATTGCTATCAATACTATCAGCGAATTCCTTACTAAAAATTTTGAATAAGTATTTGTCTATCACTGTGGTAAGTGTGTATCTTAATTTTTTCATGCCTATTGGTGAAATATGACCGAACGGTAGGTTCGGTCATATTTTTTATCTGTTTTTCACCATGTGGGTATTGTACCCGAATTAGCAAAATAAAAAAAATAAAACCTTTCTCAACCGGGCACAAAGCCAGACTCCGAGCTGATATTGAGAAATTCCGATGGTAAAACCTAACAACACTTTCGGGAATCGAAGTTATCTTAAACATGCGTTTAAGACAACTTTAGACCAACGAGTCAGCAACTATTCATTACCTACAATTTCATCAGCAACGTCAAAAAGGATTGAAACAACTATCAAAATAATTACCTCGTCAGCATTCTGGAGTAACCGCATACAAAGCTCATATTGAACTACCCAACTCTCGAACCTCAACTAAACCAACATCTAAACCAAAGTTTATTCATTTAAAAACCCACGAACAGGTAATTAGCTCAGAACTTGTGCCTACAAAAGTTGTCAGTGATCCTGTGGTGTGCACATGCACAAGCACAAAGTTATTGCACAGTATCGGAACAAACTATGTGCAGAATTTTGTTCATGCGGAACCAGTGGACGTACATCGAACAATGGCTGAGATACGGCGCCGGTTTTGCAGGAAATGCTGGCAGTGCTGTGCTTCTGCGGACGCCGCCCGGGACGCGACGTGAGCGTTGATAACGACCACTCCTGCGCGCTGCGTTAAGAACTCCTTTAACATTATTTAGTTTAGTTTGCTGTTGATTGTCTGTTGTTAGATATTATTATTGTAGTTTGCGCGAAAGTGGAGACTTTTTTTCGGTATGAAAATTGTAGGATTTCTGTATGAAATGTAGGTTTAATTAATCAAATTATGCTCCCCCCTACTTGATTTAAATTTTCTTAAAATCACCTAACTACTTTTTCAAGCAAATATATATTAAAGGCTTTCTGGTAAAGGAGGAATAGCACCCACGTACCTGATAATCCTTATAGACAATACGCCTGAAAGGTAACGCCAACATAAGTATTTAATCCATCAGTCTAAGATAAATTAGAAAGCTGTGACTTAATTTTCTCGTAAAATTAGGGTATTCCAAACAAATCTATTTAGTGGAAAAGTCACGAGCTTTTTCAGTCATGAAATTAGGGTGGCTTAGTCAATGACGTAGTAAGCTAGACATATGTCTCTGAGTGTAAGGCCCTTGTCCCACCGCCGACGAGTAAGTGATTAGCTATCGACTATTTTCTCGCTGAAGAAACGTACAAAAGGTATAAGATCCTGTGTCAATAAAAGAGATATACATATTATAGTAATAGTTGATCGCTGGCTGTTCACACTGCCGGCGATTACACTCTCACCACAAGTTTGTCGCAGAGACAACAGCTATCAAAGTTATACTCTAGTTATTCTATTCTATACTCGCTCAGCGGTGCTCGCTTGCTCGCTTGGCGGTCATTTCTATGTACAGTAAGCCGCCCCGAGCGAGTGGTGCGATTAAATAAATCCATAAAAGTACTCACTTTTGTAATAATTTTATGCAAACTCCAAATTTCCGCCCAAAATTGCATTTGCTCGTTATGTTAACCAGCACCTTAAACCTTTATAGCAATGACAAAAAAGTCACATTACACGCTCGTGATTTGCAATGACTATGCCTACTCTCTCGCAATGGCAATCTCCACACGTCTAAAAAGCATTTTATCGAAACACGTGACTGCATGGTCACGTATTTTTAAAAAAATATTGAATATACTGTATGTGTGTCTGCGAAGAATTGCTCAAAGGTACAAGAATAACCTTTCGCACTGCTTTCATTTCTCATTTTTTTTGTGGAAGTGAAAATATTTTTTTGTGGTTATAGTTTGAGTGTTTATAATTATGATCACAAAGCCACCCCATAAATATTCGCACAAACATATTCAAATATAAATTATGCATGCTTTTACATCAAACATTTTTGACAGCCGACGTGTGACTGATCTTATACGATTTCCTTTCCTTTTGAAGCACGGCGCTCTAAAAATGTTTACATTTTAATCAATGTTTAAATTGCAACGTAACACTGAGACAAAAGTCTAACTCCCGTAATGTATCTACAGATAGCCTAGTACAAGACCTTCATTTAGAGGATAAGCTACGAACCATCATTTAACAGGAATTTTGCTTTCTTGAGACTAAAATAAAAGTTCTTGTAACAGACCAGCTCAAACAGATGACAGACCAAATATCAGATTTTAAAGACTCTATGAATTTTTACAACACTCAATATGAAACTCTCAAGTCCTGTCTCGAAGAAAAAGACACCATGATAAGAAAATTACAGGCTGAGAACGAACGTCTATTAACAGCATCCACAGACCACTCCATGAGACTGTCATTAGTAGAGCAGAATCTACGCGTAAACAACATTGAAATCAATGGAATACCGGAATACAAAACAGACAATGTTATCACTACCGTTATTCAACTAGCAAAAGCTGTAGGAGAACGACTTGGTGATGGCGATATCCTTCACGCGACACGAGTTGCCAAATTAAACGCTGAGAGCAATAGGCCTCGTCCTATGGTTGTTAAACTACGAACACCCCGTCTCCGCGACAGCTTGATCGCAGCAGTTGTGAATTTCAATAAAAAAAAACAACCTCAAGAAAAGCTCAACTCTAAACATTTGAGAATAGGAGGAGATCAAACGCCAGTGTACGTGTCGGAGCATTTGTGTCCAGCTTACAAACAGCTGCATGCTGCCACAAGGCAGTCAGCCAAGGAGTTGGGCTACAAGTTTGTGTGGGTTCGAAATGGACGAGTGTTTGTGCGTAAAGACGTTACCCACGCTGCGATTCTTATTCGCAACCTGGAAAGCTTAGCTTTACTCAAAACCAAAGAATAGCTCATTACTTTAGTTTATCATTCCATCCCGTACTCAGACAATGTTTCTGGTTAAAATTATATCCACAATGCTTGATATTTACTATCAAAATGTAAGAGGCTTAAGAACGAAAACAAACGAACTGTACCAAAACACTTTGCTCAACGATTACAAAATAATAGCTTTTACTGAGACTTGGCTGAATTCAAACATCCTAAATAGCGAGTTGTTTGATTCTAGGTATACTGTTTACCGTCGCGATAGAATATGCCATAATACTGCAAAAAAAGACGGCGGCGGTGTTCTCCTAGCTATTTTTCGGGATGTTCCTTCAGCCAGAGTCCACAATTGGGAAAGTGACAATGAAGACCTCTCGGTGACTGTTAAATTAAAATTTAATAACATTGTAAAAAACATAGCCATTTGTGTCACATATTTACCTCCTCCTGTAAATGCAGAGTCTTTATCAATTTTCCTAAATACTGTAAGTAACACTGTCAACAATATTGAAGAAGTTCTTATCCTCGGCGATTTCAATCTCGGATTCATTAATTGGTCACCTTTAGATGGACAAACATATACTAGTCCTAATTACAATAATAATACTTTAGGAGATGCGTTTATTGATTTTCTATCAATTAACAGTCTTTTTCAATTTAACTGCGTTTGTAACATTGATAAAAGAACACTTGATTTAGTTCTAAGTAATATGCGCAATCTTTATGTTACCCATACCTCCGACCTTCTTACTAGACTTGACCCTAAACACCCTGCCCTAAGAATTTCCATATCACATGTTAATATCAAATGTTTGCGTTCAAATAACAACATTCGCCCAAACTTCTACAAATGTGACTATGTAAAAATTATGTCTGACCTGCAAGCTATTGACTGGGATCGAGAATTTTCGCTCTCTAATGATATTAACAATCTAGTTTCTGTATTCTACACAAAACTAAAAGTGTTGATCGATAAGCACATACCCCAACATAATTGTAAAAACTCAAAATATCCTTCCTAGTTTAGTAAAGCTTTCATAAAAGCACTATCCGAAAAAGAAAAGTACCGTAGTAAATTTCGAAAATACAATTATCCTCGAGACAAGTTAACCTACGATTTACTAAGAAGCCGTTGTCATACAATGATCAACCAAAACTATAGCGACTATAAACAACACATTGAGAACGAAATAACAAAAAATCCCAAATTATTCTGGCGTTACATTAAAAACAAACGAAACAGTAAATCAGTGATTCCAGCCAGAATGCACATGGACGATGTAGTAGCTAATACTGGTAATGACATTGCAAATCTTTTTGCTTCTCATTTTTCTTAAATTTTCACCGACCCAAATGGCAGTACCAAAACAAACATTCAAGAATCATCCGGAGTGCTTAGTAACATAAAAATTTCTCCACAAGAAGTTCTAGCGAAGATAAAGAAACTTGATACATCCAAGGGTGCTGGTCCCGATTGTATTCCACCAGTTTTTGTTAAATCGTGTGGGAAAGCACTTGCAGAGCCACTGTGTCTAATATTTAATCGATCTTTAGAGTCGGGAGTATTTCCAGAAGAATGGAAGAAGGCTCGGATCGTGCCGGTACACAAAAAAGGCGACTCCAGCAATATTAAAAACTACAGGCCTATTTCCATCCTATCATGTTTTTCAAAGCTTTTTGAGTGTCTCGTTTGTCCCATCATTACCAACTACTTGGAAACTAAGCTTTCCAATAGCCAACATGGATTCCGAATTGGACGTTCCACAGAGACTAATTTAGTCAGATATTTATCCGACATATCTGAAGCGCTCGATTGCGGACACGAAGTCGACGCAATATATACAGATTTCAGCAGCGCGTTCGATAAGGTGAGTCATCCACTCATGATTGCAAAACTTGAGGTCAGTGGTGTCCACGGATCTTTGTTGAGATGGTTTGCATCCTATCTTGTAAATCGCTCACAGTTCGTTGCTGTCAATGGCTATGTTTCTTACGAATTTCATGCACGCTCCGGTGTTCCACAAGGTTCCCACCTTGGCCCAGTTTTGTTTCTACTATTTGTTGATGACATAACAAATCATATCAGGCACTGTCAAACAATGTTGTTTGCAGATGACTTAAAGATTTACAAAAAAATCACTGGGCCTGAAGACATCAGACTTATTCAAAGCGATTTAACAAACGTCGAAAATTGGTGCAAAACCAACAATATGACCTTAAACCCCCAAAAATGCTTTCACATCCGTTTCTCTAGAAAAAAGTCATCATTCCCAACTACCTACACACTATGCGACACCTCGTTGGCAAAGGTTGGAGAAATCCGGGATCTAGGGGTTCTGGTGGATGATAGGCTCACCTTCAAGCCACACATCAACGACGTCGTAAAGAAGTCTGCGCAGATGCTGGGTTTTGTTAAACGCAACACAAGAGGCTTCCAACAACCAAAGACCAAAATAGTTTTATTTAACACCCTAGTGCGAAGTCGGTTGGAATACGCCAGTGTCGCCTGGAACCCACTTTACGCTGTTCATTCGCAAAGACTTGAAAAAATTCAAAGAGCTTTTACTAAACATCTTGCATTTATATCTAGGGGAATTAGTCATCGCTGTCCGTATGTACAGCGCCTACACTTTTTCAAAATAAAGACACTGCGTGACCGTCGCCGTACGCGTGATCTAATTTTCCTTTACAAAATAGCAAACGGGTATATTAAGTGCAGTGATTTAGTAGAATGTATCCAATATTCAGTCCCTTCAAAACTACCCAGACATCCCATCACAAAATTACTACATATTCCATTCCGCAAAACCAACCTAGGCCTCAACGCTCCACTTCTCCGCATGTGTAGAAGCTATAATAGTTTTTGTACAACACCATATACCGATTTACACGGTATTTCACTGAACAAGTTTAGAAGAGCAGTCTCGGAGGTACGGGAGTGCGCAAATATTCAACCTTAGGCTAATTACGAATATATTTATCCTACTTCTTTTTCTTTTTCTATGCTGTGTTTTTCATTTTGCATGTTTTATTTTTAAGATGTTTTTTAAGTTTAGAATAATATTTGATATTTTGTTTTTTCTTTAAATAATTTAGTGTTTCTGACCATATGGTGTAAGCTGCGTATACCTGTAATAGGCACACATACCAGCCTTTATTTTTTCTTTGTTTACTACAAACCTGTTTTGTATGTGATGCTGTTGGTGTACCTTATAATAAATAAATCAATACACATTTGCACAAAAGAATTCAATGTTGAATATGTGGAGCAATTTTGAACACGATTCACAATAAGCTACAAAGGGGCATTATGGGGCTTTCTTCTGATTCAGTGAAAATAAATCCGTAATCCATGTAACAAAAAATAACAGCATATTGTGATATAAGTCCTTATCTGTGATCTAGTTGTGTGTTATTCAAGGCTGTTTTGGGGCAAAAGGATTTTACGATCCAACGGCCTACGTGGGGCGCCTACTAAAGAATAAAGACCTACAGGATTTTGTACTATCCACATTACGCTAACTGAGAAGGGATGATACGACTACTTTCTGTAACTGACAAGATGAGGATCATCACATGATTTATTACTGCAAATGCCATATAATGTTGTGGGTTCGGTCGGGTTTGCCGCTATTTCTTGATTTGGATTCAGCGAATTTTAAAAGAGATTGTAGGGTTTGTCGTTTGTATTGGCAGTTGATAACCTCGTAAAATTTTGAATCAACGTATTAGTTTTTCGTTTTATTTAATACGCAGGTAAATCATAACATAAACATATCAGTAATTAATTAATTCGTGGAACTGGAAACTGTAACCTGTTAAAGCGTATTTAATACGGCAAGAAGCTCCCCGAAAGCCTATAAAAACGTATTCTAGTTAACTCTTTTACCACCTACATAACAACGTGTAGGAGCAAAACCCTCATAAACTAAGCCGAAAATACACACCCGTAAAGAAAAACCAAAGTAACATAAATCAAATCTTATCCTTCCCACGTAAACACAAACCTTAGCCTAAGATAGCAAGACGGGCACTTGAAAGCTCAAGACACGTATCTGTGTGTTCTAGACTCAAAATTACATAGACTACACATAGTCTAGATTCCTAGAATCTTCTACTTGTTACGTGTGTCCACAGCTTTGCACAATGTTGCAAACTTGCGTGTTTCTAATCGTTTAAAGCATGTGTCACTAAGCACTTGGACGGTTCACTACGTGCCGGCGAAAAAATTTTGCGGAAAATGCACTGAAAGCAGATGCATGTCCCTAAATGTAATTAGATTGTTACGTACCGTGGGAACGCTGCATTCCAGTATCATAATTTAGTTGAATATGCTGTTTGATACGTCCGAATCGAATGCTCTGCAAGTTAGGGTTTGTTACGATACTGTTCATACTACATGTGGGTGAAACTGTAATAAGATAAGCTGCTCCTAACGGTCACGTGAATGAGACTTGTGTTTCCAGAAACCCAGTGGAAAATGCATATAACAATAACTAGCACCCAATAGTACACACACCTCAATCATGTCGTAAAAAATTTCAGCACACGCAAAGCCAAGCTATTTGTAATAGATAGATAGAATATGCTAATATTTCACATGCATTAATAAGTTTCTCTGCGCTTTGAAAAATAAAGTCCACGGCCTCTCAAAAACCTGGACTTTGCCGATTGGATAAGTGAAATTGAATTAAGTTTTTAGTGACTCAATTTTCTTGGAAAAACATCTGAAAGCTTAGCCGTATTACCAGAAATGGCAATTACTTTTGAGAGATCACTTTTTAATTTTTTCCCTGTAACTTGCGGCGGGTATTAAACCTTGAAGCAATCATTGAATTTTGCATAAATATGTCTAGTTAAGAAGTAAGGAGTGAAGTTGAGCAAATGTTTGCGTGATATATAATGTTATTTGGTTCAAAATTAATTCGAACTGAGTATTCATCTTGTTATGAAATCGGTTAATTCAAAATAAGTTATGTTCAATTTCCTACTCGGGTGGAGTTAACAGAGCCTCGCATCGCATGCGAGTACATGTAGCTACTCGTGAAATTTATCTTCTAATTAATAGCGTTTGCTCATATTTTCATAATTACAGAGATATTGCTTCACACATGCTTCACAATGTGATTTATCATTATCACATAAAGCATCCATATTAATTTGTCGAGTCTATTGTTCTGACATTATCTACATACCTTAAAAGACAATAGTGCAAATTAATAGCTTACGTGTGCTGTTGATGACAAAGTAATAACGTAACTCAAAACCAATATTATAATAACGGTAAGAAGCTTAAACTACAAACTAGCGTTTCGCGGAGAACTTTCAAAAAGGAAAGGATGCCGCAGAGATTTTTGGATTAAAGTAAGGGTTCATTTCAGCAGGAAAAGTTTCACATTCCAAAACACGGCGAAGTTTCTGACTCGGAGGAGTGTACAGATAATAGTCGAGTAGCAAGTTTAATTACTTATAGTTTTCAAGAGCGACCGCTGACGGGGCAGTACAGCAGCCACGGGCGATGGCGGTTCACAGTGAGCGGTGAGTTGGATACAGAACACCGGCTTCACACAGAACTTCCTATGCATGTGGCCATGTTCAGTAGCAATTAACGGAATAGTAGGCATATAGCATGAGTGGTTTTGGTTCTGCATTCGTTATATAAACGGAATATAGATATAGATAGTTTAGGTAATTATTACTACCATCTTCTTTAGGAACTCTCAGGTCCTTGTACAGGAACTAAAGGTAGACTAAAACTGTTATTAGGTTTTTCCTATGAGCAAATTCTCGTGTGAAATATAAACTCGAAACTGAAGAATTGAAGAAGTACAATTACTATCCCTCTGCTTAGCCCACCAGGATTTACAGCGTTGATAATGAGATATAACCGATTTATGTTTGTAAACGGAATTGCTTACGTTTCTGAGAAACATGGTACTATACTGATTTACTTTAGGTACATACCGCTTTTCGACAGTATTCTCAGAAAACATGTTGTACGGTTGTACCTACTTATCTAGACTCCTTTGTCATCGTAATTGTCAAACATAATTGAAAAGTAAAGTATTCGACACGTGTTGAATGTTTCACCGAATCCTTAAAACTTTATATTTTTCTTTTTTTTAACTTTATATTCTTTGTGTTAGTTGTTTACACAAAGGATTATTTATTATTTACCTAAAAGTTATTCATAATAACTTTCATAACTTTACTATTTGTATTAGGGACGAGCAAAACACGAACTCGTGTCACTAGCTCTTTTATGGAAAATTAGAAGTTAGTGGATTACATAATAGTCCAGTAGAAAGGCTATTTTTGGACAAGCTTTGGTCTAAACAAGGCCTTCACCTTTGTCCTTAGTACTCCTTTAGAATTGGAACTAATCCGAAACCTAACTTTGAATGTTAAGCAAGCTGTATTGTAAACCATGGTCATCGTCACCCTGTTTCTATAAATAAAGTTATTGTAGCCTCAAAGTTCAATACTATGACGATAAACTCTCAAACACTATGACGTGCCAAAACTCAAAGTTTTGAATAAGTAAATTGATAGTGATATAATAATGATAGTGATATTCGTAGTATTTAGCTCTGTCTCTGTCTCACAACGGAAATATGATGGCAATATCAATAAGTTTTTTGTACAGATGTTATAATGAAATGTTGCAAGTGACATGTTTCTTGAAACAAGTTTTGTAACTTTCAGGTACCGAGAATACGCGGTTGTATTATTACTTTAACAGCAGTGGTGGCCCAGTTGTAGCTCGCCCGACGTTACGTATCGTAGGTCGTGGGTTCGAACTCAGACAAAAGTTTTACTTTGTGTAAATTATTTCATCACCACTGGTCTAAAAACGGAGAAGGAAAACATCGTGACGCAACCGGCATCTCCTAGAACCAATAATTCGAAGACATGTGACATCCACCAACTTGTACTAGGCCCGCATGCTGTATCCCTTATATAAACCCTATTCCCACTCTCACAGAGAAGAGGACGGTATCCCAGCCGTGGTTACATTAAAAATAAAAGCAAGGCTTATGATGATGACGATGATGATTGTTACTCTCAATTTTTTTATTTATAACAATCGCTAATTTAATAATGTGTCATTCACATGTTTTAATATGAAGGTATTATTGTATTGTAAGACTAAATTAGTTTTTTTTTTATTACTGTACTGATAAGCAAGAATTGCAGTATTTAACTAGTAGTTGCTTTTTATCAATCCATATATGTATGTTTGTTCCTATGTGGGGTTCTAGAGATCAAACACGTAGGATGATTTTGACGATTCTTAACCTTTTGAGTGTCACTGGTTTTATTAAAATTGATAAAAATATAAATCGCGGATTTTGGGTGCTATATTGGGGGGGTTTTTCCAAGCCCATCGTGTAGGGTATAAAAATGAAGAGTTTAAAGAGATGATTACAAAAAGACATACTTGTATGTTTAAAAGTAATAAAAAAATAATTTTAACTAGAAATTTATAAAAAAGAAAACAATATTTTAAAACATCAAGAACCCAATTACAAAATTGTTTTTTTTATTATATGGTGTAGTAGTGTCCTTGTTTCTAAATTCAATTTATGAGTGTGAGTTTAAGGGCGTGTTTAAAATGAAAGATATAACCGTATTTGAACAAATTTATTGTTTTAAATATTTTTTTTAACAAGTTTTAGGTTTAAAAATTGCAGTGTCTCGAGAAATAAACTTTAGTGTAAAATTTCATCTCAAGTGAATACCGGGAAAGAAGTTAATTGTAATTTGCAAGCTTTGATTACATTAACATAGATGACATGACAGACGATGTTACACACAGACATTAAAGACACGGGGTCAGGTGAAACTAAATATGAAAACCCAGCCAAGTGAGAGTCTGACTCACGCACAAATGGTTATGTATAAACAGCTACATTCACCAAAAGTATAGATATTAAGTTGATTAAAGACAGAAAAATTTTTTATAAGAGAGTGCGCTTCATCAAATGAATTGGTTCCCATTAACATGGCAGTTTCGGTAAAAACGCCCACAAGATCCTTAATTACTCACATGTTTACAATGTACAATAGCGACGCAACGTGGGCGATGTGGGCCAGATCCCACGGATCGCGTCCCCAGAGGAAAATTGGCCCATAAAATTCTGGGCCAATTTTCCAGAGCTACCTTCCACAGTACAAAAACAGCTTGATGCTACATACATAAACATCACGTAGGAAACCAACAAAGACCGTCTCAAGAAAGTATTAAGAAACCATTAAAAGCAAACAGAGAAAGTGCTTTAGGAGAAATACCGACGGTATATATAACGAAATTTCATTTGAGGATTGTAAAATACGCGAAGATATCACTTACAATGTCATGTCTCACAGAGACGGCACTGCCACAATGTCATTACGGGGTTGTAATGAGCAGTATTTAAATATTTCAACCAAAAAGTTTTCGTTCCGGATCCTCAGGTTGCTTTAAATATTAAAGTGTAAAAGAGAAAGCAAAATAAAGGAGTCCAGCGTAAATTGCAGAATCTCATGCAAGTTAATTAGAACCTGTTGTTGGCGTACAATCGCCCTTATGTGAGTCGCAAAACAATTTAAATGTAGCTGACCGGCAGAGGCGAGCGCACCTCGCAGTCTGGATATATTTAGAAAAACCATATCTGTTGCGAATCCACTTTAGACATTTTCTCGGCACACACTCAATACAGTCGACTGCGTGAGACAATGTTATTGAACAGTATTCCAATACATTTCCAAGTAGAATGGTAAAATAAAACGTAGCTTCGAAACTGTTTAAAGCATTTTATGAACTTAAGAATAACGGAGGTTTTACTCGTATGTTCTTTGTTAATACTCGTTATGAGAAATGAAGTAAGTGCAGTATCGGAGAGATGCAAGTGTAGAACAATGTTAAAATAATTTGATCGAGCTATAAACATTGTGGAAAGATGATATCCCAGAAACTTCACTTAGGTACTAAATCATTTTGGATGTAAAATGTTTCTGTTTTTACCGACTTATATCACCGTTTGTATGTATTTACGACGTTATTTCAATTACATGTTACACAGATAGGTAAACAATATCTAGACAAGTTGACAAATATATATATATGACACGTCGAAGTACCTATGAATCGTAGAATCGCCATCTTTAACCCCAATGTCTAGAGGCAATTCCTTTATTCTTGACTGGAGCGGGTTACTTCAATAACACACAACACTGGATTGAAACTCAAGAGTGTTTATTTGATTTAGTTACAGGCACTTTGAGTTTTCAAATGAACTTGAAGCTAAAACCACATCGTGTGGCTTGCTAGATCGCAAAGCCCTTGTCGATCGCTGGAGGAGATCTAGCAAGAAACTCCAGGACACTCTTTTTAAATGTTTTTATAGATTACACAATCACTTTATGACAATTAATTAGGTTTTCAAACATCTATTCGATTACATTTATTAATCAGTTCTTATTTTTCACACATAGTCCGCGCGATGCGCGTTCTAAGTGGGCGGAACTTCCATATTGTTTTTGTTTAGACACTAATTACTTGGATAGTTGAGTAAAGTTAGCAAACAATACTAAAATGCTGATCAGTTAATTATTTTAACATTAAACAACCTCAATACTCACAAATATAAAGTGGTTTGTAGTTTATTATTGAAATAGTCATCTAATAACAAAACTATTCAAGTTTCCGGTGATCTAACAATCTTACTAATTAGAAAGTTTCTCATTATTACATAGCTGTATAAAATAGTCTTATGACTTCTTAGTATTTAATCATTTACTCAAATTTGTTTAGTTCTCGTATTAAATTATTAAATCTGGTTATTGGTCATAGAAATTATAACATCCGCCATTGTTTGACAACTTAATAAGAATAACATAATGAAACACATTTACTTCGTCAAATGTGCAATAGTTAAAATGAGAACAAATCCAAAAGTCCTACAATAAGTGTTCCTGTTTAATTTAAACATCTCGTATTAATTAAACATTGAAATTAGCATATGAATTATGAATCAATACTGATTCCACAGTGAGCCAATAGATGGCGCTGAACTCAAAACCCAACTTAAATAGACATAGACACTTAAAACGATTAGTTAGGATAATAAATTAGCAAATTCACGCCTACGCGGCGACATATACATTTTCACATATTTAACTAGTATTTAGCTATGTGCTAGAAATCACAATTTATTAACAGGTACTGAATCGGTAACAAATCACGAATACAGAATGAAAATTGTGTTTATTGGCACAAATTTAATGAAATTAACAATTTGACAGCAATAAGATTGAAAATAATACGAGTATTAGTGCGCCAAAACTATCGCCTCTGCTCAATATAATGTTAAGTATTAACACTTGGTATTACCATGCACGGTGAAGGATAACATCGTGAGGAAACCGACATGTCCCAAAACCAAAAAATCGAAGACATGTGACATCCACCAACCCGGATTGGGTCCGCGTGGTGGATGAAGGCCCATTCCCTCTCACATAGAGGAGGCCTGTATCCCAGCAGTGAGACATTCAAAAGGCTGATGATGATGATGATTATTACCATGCATTTGATTTCAGCTGCAAACTATAGGTTCCCAAAATAATGATGAAACTTTAACTGCAAAGTACTTATGTCAACCAACATTACGTAACTAAATGCATGTGCCTTCATGAGGAGACCATTCAAGCGTCTTAACACACGATGCAGAAAGAAAGAAAAACATCTATACGTCTCCTAACAAGTTTGAAGTTCCAATCCGAAATGAAACGATAAAGCCTTCCAGGTAGATAGGTGATAAGATTAGGCGAGGAGCGAACGAACACATAAGAAGTAATGACATCAGGCCGGCCCCCTCCCCACTTAGCACTTATCCGGTTTCGATTCTTGAATGAGTTTCATCTAGCTACATTTTCCCTGTTCCTCGTTGCAAACTGCTGCTTAATTTAGTGAAAGCAATGAAATGTGTTTTAGTTATTGGTAAAGTATAACAGCTGCCTCACTGGTTTAATGATTGCTGGTTATATAGTCAAGTTTAAAGTAAAAGAGTTCGTTTCTAGCGTAAACAGAATGCGATGGAGCAACCAGATTAATAAGTCTAATCTGCAGTAGGCGGTCCACTGCATGAGTGCACGCGAGTCACAACCGACAGGGAGCTGATTTTCTTTCCCTCTTGAGAGGGAGACTGATTTTAGAGGCAAACTAGAATTTGTGATTTCAAAAAATTATAAATCAAAACGATTCTTCCAAATGATATACAACTTAAAGTAACCCTATATTAAACACTACGGACCTACGGTTAATGCACACAGATATATTTTAAGGCGATGACAGTTGCCAACGACCTTGAGGAAACAAAACGCGCAATCGTTTCAAACCCGTGCGACTCAAAATTCTGTAGTTTTTGTACTTTCCTTATTATTTTTAGACATTAAAAAAAGCCTTACAGCAAATCGTAGATAGTTAAATTGACTTTGAGATGGTGACAATTTCAGAAAACGCTCGGCGTTTTGCTGCAATTGTCTTTTTTTTTCGTGTTAGATATAACTTTTAAAATTAATTACACTATGTTATACGAATAAATCTCAAAATATCAATTTATTAAGAAAATGGTCTGATGTTACACAAATACATAAATTTTACCAAAAAAATACGACTCGCCGTTTAGACGTGATTCTCATTTTAAAATAAGCTATAGGTATCTGCGCTTTAACAATAAACAAATACGGCTGCATCCACGTTGATCTAGTCATATATGACAAGTTACAAATACAAGAAAAAGCTGTTAGTCATCCGAAGCAAGCCGTAAAAGTCGACTTAAGGCAAGGCTGTAATAATAATAACAGTTCTCATACTCGTATTCCGACGGAGCGTCGCGACGACGACGGCTTAAGCGACACCTATAATAATTTTCGTTGATGACTTGACTCGCAAAACCAAACTTTATTTTGACACCCTCAATAGCGTCGTTCTAAGGCCTTTTTGATGAAACTATAATTGATGTTTTAGGATGCTCCTTGTCTTTGGTGGGACGCGCATGACTAATGAAAGGACTAGCCCGTATTAAAAGAGAACAGGTGTGTGCGAAAAAGGGAAGGAAAAGGCTTTTTGCCTTTGAATAGGTCAATACAGGCTAGATATGTTACTAAAATATATGATGCTATATATGTACATAGTTAAATTGATCATGGACGTGCATGAATGATCTTAACTTAAATGTAAAGAAAACCACTATTTCTGATCTATTTCTAAACTACTGCTCTCTGGGTAAACTAGAACAGCACTAACTCTGTCTTACAAGAAACTAGCTCTGTTGTTTTATGTGTGAAGATGGAAGTAAAAGAGAATATAAAACTAACGGTTCGCTCTATAAATAAGTATTTTCTGATCCTGGTTAGTGGAAAATCCTTTATACCAAAAAAAGTTTTGCCTACATCACAAAATTACAAACATTCTTTGATAATATATATCTAGCTACTGGTTCTATCCTGTAATTGACACGTCAATTACTTATGATTGAAATCATCGGAGTTTCATTGATATTTTTACTCTTTGTACGTGTATAGCCGCGTGAATCGTTTTATTTTCCGTTAAGCGGCTTAATTGGTCGGAACGCGCAAGCACTATAACATATTTTACAATGCATGTCCTCGAAAAGAGCGGTTTTCCTAGCAGCCAAACTGTGCGGAAAGTGTCACTTTTTTTCACTAGTGCTTTTTACTTTCCTGTACTTTTTTAATTTTTAACTCCAACGTCAGCCCGACGCATAAGGTTTTTATTATTTGAGATTTTTTTTAAAAATTAGTTATGTACAGATTATCATTCATATAAAAGGTAAAATAAAACTAATACTTTATTTTAGGCGTTTTTAATTAGTCTAGATTTAGTTTTTGATCAATAAATTAATTTTAAATATTCATTAAATATGTTTGGCAGAACGTATATTTTGCTCGTGCCTTATTGCGTTACGATGTCAAAGCAATTCGCACATGCGCAGTAGATATGCCCGAGGAACTATTAGTTAATCTGTGGATATGTTGAACGCGCTTGAATAAGCCCGCCATTTTATTAATTTCATTTTATTAATTTTGTTTATTTCCTCGCACAATGCATAATAAAATATTGTATGATACACGTACGTAAGATGATTTACGACTTGTGTCGATTTATCCACTCACTCGCTTCGCTCGCTCGTGAATAAAAATGCCACTCGTCGGAAATCACCTACCTTCCGCACTTGTAGCATAAATAACTATTTTTAACTATTGTTTTATTTTTTTGATTTTTAGGTCAAACTCTCGTGTCGAAGTTTTGATATTCAACACGAGTCCTAAGAGTAACTTAAATCAATTTGAAATGCATTGACAAAAGTATAGACAACCAAAACACCAATGAATCACATTAAAGCGTTCTGAAATCACGTCTCGTCTCGTCGTAATGTTTTCTCGTCGTAAAAAAGTGCAGTGCATTAGTTGGTATAAAATAATACCGGTTGCATAAACCTGAATATTTAGGTTTATGCAACGGGCATTACAAACAATTCTATTTAATGGAAAAGTCACGAGTTTTTTCAGTCACAAAATTAGGGTGGCTTAGTCAATGACGTAGTAAGCTAGACATGTCTCTGAGTGTTAGGCCCTTGTCCCACTGCCGACAAGTAAGCGATTAGCTATCGACTATTTTCTCGCTGAAGAAACGTACAAAAAATATAAGATCCTGTGTCAATAAAAGAGATATATACATATTATAGTAATAGTTGATCGCTGGCTGTTCACACTGCCGGCGATTACACTCTCACCAAAAGTTTGTCGCAGAGACAACAGCTATCAAAGTTATACTCTAGTTATTCTATTCTATTCTATACTCGCTCAGCGGTGCTCGCTTGCTCGCTTGGCGGTCATTTCTATCTACATTAAGCCGCCCCGAGCGAGTGGTGCGAGTAAGTGCCCCTCACAATTAAACACCCACTCATAGCCGAGCGGTAAAACTGTCGGAACTACACACTTGCTACTCACTGCTCAACAACTCTTTTTTAGTTTCTAGGTTTATTCGCTACTCGCTGATCGTCAACGGTGGGACAAGTGCCTTAAGGGCCTTGTTATCCAGACAAATATTTACAAGACTTAATGATTTTTTCAGATCAAAATTCTAGTTTTCTTTCAAATCTTCTATGTATGCTTATAAAAGAGATTAAACCCGTTTCAATTCGAATTTCTAGACTGTACATGTGTCTACCCTTGTTTGGCTTTCATTTTGCTTCTTATAACTTTATCTTGCTCGGTCAATTTACTGTTATATTAATTGAAGAATATTTATGTTCTATCCAAGTTACATTATGTCAATGAAGGCGTCGCAGTAGTCATTGAAAAAACCGGCCAACCGGCTCTGTGTGTCGCACTTCGTACATTTAGGGTTCCGTACCAAACCGCAAAATTAAGTTGGTTGTAAAATAGGAAAATTGAGAGTATTTAAAAAAAAGGTTTTTCAATATATTGGTGATTGTTACTAAAATAGACGTAGTTATAAATATTATCACCAAATTTGAAGTTCATAAATCAATGGGAAGATTCGGGAGAGGAGACATGGGAAAAGTTGACGTTGAGTTGAAGTTGTTTTGTAAGAAAAGCTGACTTTGGCGGCTTTTGATTCCTTTGTTTTATAATATTTAAAACAAAAAATACAGTATTTATCTACAAAACGAGCTCTAAACAGCGATTTGTTTGCGTACCCCTTTTGCTTTATGGGAGCCACCCTTAAAAACAGTTAATAACGATTTCTTGACCATTTGTATAGCTTTGGTTCAAAAAGATACTCTACTGTGTAAATTTGAAGACTGTAGCTCCAACCGCTTGGCTGTAAACATGTGTGACAGATGACGGACAGACGGACAGATAGATGGACAGACGGACGGACAGACAGAGGGATAGACAGACGGATAGACAGATGGACAGACAGACGGACATACAGACGGATAGACAGACGGACAGACAGACGGACAGACAGACAGACATACAGACGGACAGACAGACGGATAGACAGATGGACAGACAGACGGACATACAGACGGATAGACAGACGGATAGACAGACGGACAGACAGACAGACATACAGACGGACAGACAGACGGATAGACAGATGGACAGACAGACGGACATACAGACGGATAGACAGACGGATAGACAGACGGACAGACAGACGGACAGACAGACACATGAGTGACAGCAATAGGGTTCCGTTTGGACTCTACGAGTACGGAACTCTTAAAATTTCAAAAATGTATGTGATTTCACGAGATCAATCCCTTATATTTTGGCATTTTGACCATCGCCATCACTGACAGGTTGACACTTTGTTTAAAGCCTCGGGTTAAAATTCACCTTGATTGACTGACTGTACTGTACATTTGTTCACAAACTACTTATGTTTGTGCCATTGTCAACCAAACGCAGTTAACTGGTGCACTAGCTTTGATTGAATATTGATTTCACAGTCAAAGTGCTTCAGACGTTTTCAAGTGAGCCAGCTGTTGCTAGAATACAGAAACCCCGTCACTTTTATGTACCAGTGAGTAAAGTTATTGCATTACTTTGTACTGTGGTTTTCTCTGCTTATATGCCGAAAATATATTCCAACAATACCTCGATTTTTGCTGTCGTTTTTCTGTTTTATTAATCATCCAAATAACTTGCTTTTAAATAAAATTGCTGTGGTTTTCTTAGGTTTGACGATACATTTATGTTATATTTTTAAATAAATCCATAAAAGTACTCTCTTTTATAATAATTTTATGCAAACTCCAAAATTCCGCACAGAATGGCATTTGCTCGTTATGTTACCCAGCACCTTAATCCTAATGCCAATGACAAAAAAGTCACATTACACGCTCGTGATTTGCAATGACTATGCCTACTCTCTCGCAATGGCAATCTTCACACGTCTAAAAAGCATTTTACCGAAACGCATGCAGTCACGTATTTTTTTTTAAATATTGAATAGACTGTATGTGTGTCTGCGAAGAATTGCTCAAAGGTACAAAAGTAATCTTTCTCACTGCTTTCATTTCTCATTTTTTACGTGGAAGAGAAAATATTTTTTGTGGTTATAGTTTGAGTATTTATAATTATGAATTTGTATTTTCGGAAACTCTCACCAATATTTAAACTGAAATAAAATATAGCACAATTTACATTATTCGATGATTTTGCATATTTTAATTCACAGCTCGAACAAATATCACAAAAAAGACTCATCCTTATATCAAACTTGGGTATTCTGTCACATGAATTTTACCTTCGACAGTAAGTATCCCGAAATCGAAAACGTATGCGACACTAAAATGAAACCTGATGAACTACGTGATGTGTTTGTTGCAAGGAGAGCTGGGCTTAAGTGAAGAGAGAGATAGATATCAAAGTAGAGATGTAGCACGAAATTACAAAGCTATATCCGTTTCATTTTGAACCTGTACTTTTGAACATTGAATAGGCAAGCTTCACACGTCTAAAAAGCATTTTATCGAAACGCATGCAGTCACGTATTTCTTTAAAAGTATTGAATAGACTGTATGTGCGTCTTCGAAGAATTGCTCGAAGGTACAAGAGTAACCTTTCTCGCTGCTTTGATTTCTCTATTTTTTTCAATAAATATTATATTTAAAATATTTTTAAAATATTATTTAACAAAAAATATTTTCACTTCGAAGAAAATCACGTCCATCCCGGACGTGATTTTCTTCTAAGTGAAAATATTTTTTGTAGTTATAATTTGAGTACTTATAATTATGAATTTGTATTTGTAGTTTACATTATTCGATGATATTGCATATTTTAATGCACAGCTCGAAATGCCAAATATAATAAAAAAGA